>JADLZN010005698.1:0-22619 GCA_018155175.1 Sinocyclocheilus anophthalmus | reverse complement strand
CGAGAGGCGTGAATCTTTGCAGACTTTAAAGGCCGCACTTCATGTGACCCGCCTCAGTCGGTGGTTCGGTCAGAAGCAAAGATGAAGATGTGAGGAAAACGCTTCAGGATACCAAAGCATATGTGCCAGGCCTTTCTTCGGCCTAGTCCTTGCCATTCATCAAGTGACACTGACTCAAACTGGTTTTTTTCATCGACCCGAATTCAGCAAAGTTCTACGGGAAGCTTTAAGATTTGCATCTGGAATCTCTTTCAGACCGCCGAGACTCGCTAAGGATCAAACTTAGTCTTATTAATTGATAAATTAAGTATCATTTACACCTTTTTACAAAGGTGTTTGAACTAAGAATCTGACGTATCCCTGAAGGCTTTGACCTGTTGAATATACATGCAAAGTGTTCCATAAAATCCATTCATTATGCCTCTTCTCTGCTGAGGTTAAACTTTAACCTTCCCTATCCAACTGTATGTGTGTGTGTGGTGTGTATGTGTATGTTAGACCAGTTAATGTGAGTATGTAGGATGTTAGACCAGTTTATGTGTTCATGTAGTTAATAAAACACACTTGTATCACACTGACGTGTTCATTGGTGTACTCATAACCGGAGCAATAATCATGCGGATTTACGTACAAACTTATAGAATTGTACAGTAAGAAAGATATTTCCCTTAACCAGGAAATTAACGTTCTAGAATTGACAAGACGGTTGACCCTGAGGGGTCAGCTAAATATCTACAGTGGATCTAAAAAATTAATAATTAATCATAATTAGTTATGGGTAATTATTCATATTTCCCATGAGCGGATTGCTACAACAAAGTAGCTTGTCGCGCAAACACACAGAAGTAAACAACAGGTGGTGTTTGTAGAGTAATTTACAAAACAGCTTTCGAAACAAGGCTCAGCCAATAGAATCAAGCACCGGAAACTCGTCGTTTTAAAAGTCTGATTCTGGAGGGAAAAAAATTGAATATTTCTTACCAATGCTGAGTTTATATCTAAATCTGATTCCCCCCCCCCCCCCCCCCCCCCCCCCCCACCCCCCCCCCCCCCCCCCCCCCCTGTTTTTCTCAGAACAGGGAGTTAGTCATAACACTGCGAGGAAAGTCCAGAATTGAGAGATAAATAGTTGCAATTACCTTGTTTTATTTTTTATTCAATGGTGGAAGCAGGTTTCCATACAAGACCACCGGTGTGACATTAGCCAATAAAACTCATTCATCCACCAAATTAATTAAATCAAGCACCCACAAGTAGCAATAGTATTCATACTTTTTAATAGCCTTGTATAATGGTACTAGGAAATATGGTCTCATCCATGTTTGTGAATAATTAAACATTTCTAATTAAGTTATCCAGATGATTAGTTTGCTCCTTAAAATGAATGAATACAATGAAAAACAACTGAATTAACTAAGCTCCTCATGAGTATTAGCAGGCTTTGCTTTGCTCAGAGGTGATATTTCATACTCGAGCTTCAATAATAACTCGGTTTAATCATCATCAGCGCAGACTGCAGCTGGATGGACGTATGAATAATGTCTGAGCGCTGGAATGTGCTGCTCACTGAGCTTCTCCTCAAGTACGACAGACAGCTTGTTTCAGACCATCAACGTGACTCTCGTCGCCGACGGCCAAAGCCTGACATCACCCTATTAATGACTGCTGGGCAAGACCTGAAGAGCTCTTATTTTTAGCCGTGAGCTCATAAGAAGCCCCCAAAAGCGCCCTGAGGGAAACCCCCAGCAGCACGGGACTCCAGCACACGGGCCGGGTGTATTTTGAGCGCTCACAGACAGTTTGGGATGCTTACGGCCTCTGCCACATGCTAGTACGACACACATTACTCCACATACGCTCCTGTAAGTAGGTCACTTGCATGAGCAGGCCGCCAGCTCTCAAAAATGAACTAATCTATCACACGAGTATAAAGTGTTCAATAGATTACTTGAAGACGGTGCATTGTACTACAGCAGACTTTCTTCTAGTTCTGTTGGTTTATGTTAGAATCAAACAAAACTCGCCCATGGTACAATTTTAGCTTAAAATAAAAAATGTGACAAAAAGCATAGCACCAAACACCAGGACATACAAAAAAAATA
Source organism: Sinocyclocheilus anophthalmus (assembly GCA_018155175.1). NCBI lineage: Eukaryota > Metazoa > Chordata > Actinopteri > Cypriniformes > Cyprinidae > Sinocyclocheilus > Sinocyclocheilus anophthalmus. The sequence goes on along the minus strand of JADLZN010005698.1, from coordinate 20,517 downwards.
TGCAGGCTTGTGGATCTCAATCAAACAAACAAATGCAACTGCATGGCGTATTTTTATATGAAAATAAACAAGCTGAAAACACTCTAACTGAAATTTTTTTTGTGCTTTTCTATAGTATTAAGCCTTAGATGTCAAATATACATCGGATTGGTTTTTCTTTAAATTATAAAAAAGTAAAAAAATATGAATGGTATCATAATGTTATACTAAAACTAAAACAATGGAAAAAACCCTTAAGATAACATGTAGAAAGAAAAAAACTCATCTTAAGCACGCATAATAACGTGGAGTTTGAACGATTAATTGCCGCTTTGAACGATTACGTAATTGTGTCATTCATAATTGTAATCGCGATTAGAAATTAGATTAATTGTGCAGCCCTACAACAGATTGATTTAAACATAAATTAAATAGTCTAATTAAGACATCATTACAGAGATATTATAGCAGGTAAAGTAAAATATAATGAGTATATAGTTTAATATTTGGCGAAGTGCTCTTGTCTAGACTTCATTCTCAGGTGAACTGACGAGCTGTGGACACTGATGACTTGCATAAGGTAAATGAAATGCCACGTGACATTTTGTTTACAAGCCGTTTAAATCGCATCTTTCCGTGAGTGAAACACTGATTGAGCAATTACGAGGCATGAGATGTTAATTCATGTTTATTTCACATTAAAACTACAGTAAATGAGAATTATCAGGGCTCAAACGCGGGCGCTACACGCTGCAGATGGAAAAGAGGGCCTAGTCCAGACGATCAGTTCCGTTACAGTTAATACTTTATGTTTGCCTTTCCTGAAAAGAATGGACACAATTTAAAAGAGGGACTTTCTTATCAAAAGAAAAAGGGTATAAACTGGAGTTGATGAGAAGTTCCATCGTGCCGTGGTTTAAAACATGCTGTATTTGTTTGGTACATGTGCGTACCGAACAAAAAAGACATACGGAAAATTTTCGGTATGAATATGTGTACCTTATACCCCATTAAGATTTTTTGCATTGTGACATTATTTTCATGGCAATCAACTCCTAACTGCCCATTTTCTCATTTTCATAAATGCCTAAAATGTATTACAATTTAAATATAAAAACAAAATCATTACAATATTTTTATATAGTTAAGAATAATCAAAACAGATGCTTTCAGTAATGAGGATTTCTCCCAGTTTATGTCACGAGAAAAACAAAAGAAACAATTTTCAGTTGTGAAGTATGTAGTATTTGTTTAACTGCGTTAATATTATCTTTAAATTAAAAAAGCAGTAACAACACTGTATTGCAGTGATGAGAATCACCACTGAGAATAATTAACATTAGGAATAAAGGGGAAGGGCAAAACATTCATGAACACATTGTTCGGAGTCAGAGCTTTGGATGATCCAGTTCACAAAACCAGTCTGAATGATTGTTTATGAATCAATGTATCCGGAATCTATTCGAGACCAATGATCCAGTTTTGCAATGATTCTAAGAGCAGGACAAGTCACAATTATCAGGGAATAAACAACCTGAATTCCAGTCTGATGTTCAGCATTCTAGTCTGATGACACTTCATGGTTGGCTTTTGCATCCAGTCATTGTTAGTATTAAAAGAACGTATGTTACAACTACAAAGAATGAGGGAGTAATTATTTAAACACGTTCTGCTGTAATCTGGCTGAAATGTCTTAATAAACTCACAATGCAAAAAAGGTTGTGTTTTATGGTAAAATTGGACACGTGTGAAACAGAAGGTCTGCAAAGGACAGACCTAAGCAGTGCGTGTTGATGTAGTGAACCGCCTGTCCGTGTTTGTGTGCGTGTGTGTGAGAGCTGCATATATAGTTGAAGTCAAAAGTTTACACCCCTTTCAGAATCTGCAAAATGTTAATTATTTTACCAAAATAAGAGGGATCATACAAAATGCATGCTATTGTTTATTTAGTACTGACCTGAATAAGATATTTAATATAAAAGATCCTTCCTTTCATTGCAAAAACACTTGAAACGAGCTGTGTTCAACCAAGTGTCTGCCTTTCTCACACAGAACAACCTACTCGACAGCAACCAGTCTGGTTTCAGAAGAGGACATTCAACCGAGACTGCCTTGCTCTCAGTTTTTGAAGCCCTAAGACTGGCAAGAGCGGATACCAAATCTTAAATACTTATCTTGCTGAATCTGTCCGCTGCTTTTGACACATTTAAACACCAGATCCTCCTGTCAACCCATACTGGCAAAGGGTATCTCAGGAACCGCACTCCAGTGGTTCAAATCTTACTTCTCAGATAGGTCCTTCAAAGTATCTAGGAGAGGTAAGGTGTCCAAGTCGCAACATCTAGTACCGGGGTGCCGCAGGCTCAGTCTTGGGGACCGCTTCTCTCTCTGTTAATGGCATCACTAGGTTTCTGTCACTCAGAAACAGGCTTTTCCATATCTATCGCTAGGTGATGACACTAACTCTACCGCTCATTCCACCGAGGATCTGACGATAGCGTGATCCCGCAGCATGTAAAGAATTTCTTGCTGGATGAAGGACATCCAGCAAGAAATGGGAAAAGATGGAGTCATTGTTGGAAAGGGTTCAAATACAAATAGTATTCAAGTCAGTACTATATAAAAAATAACATGCATTTTGTATTATCCCTCTTATTTGGGTAAAATAATTAACATTTTGCAGATTATGCAAGGTGTATGTAAACTTGACCTCAAAATGTTATTCCAGATCGCCTTGAAGTTGCCAAACCTGTTACAGGTCAAGCTCACACATTTGCCTGGTTTCATGACACACACACACAGACACATGATCCACACAACTGTAGTTGCCTGGCAACACAAGTCTGTTAAACTAGAATAACTAATTTAAACGGGTGAGATCATTTCACAGCTTAAATTAACATCCATCCAATCCAATCAGAAGTGATCAGCGCTGAAATAACAGCAATTAAATTAAAAAGGCCGTATGTGCACCAAACTTAAAAATGGCAATCATCTTGGATGTACCTGGCATCACACACACACACACACACACACACACACACAATACATAATGCGCACGCCACGACCCTGTGTGTGCAGTTACACAAGCTCCATCATCCTACAGAGCTCTTCACACGCTGTGGGGAAGTGAAGTAAGACTGAGAGCGGGTCGAGCCCCAAGGGCGCCTGATCCTCACAGCTCATTAACAGCTGCACTGGAGCTCATGTGCACAGAGCTGCTGATTCCCAGCTATGGCTCTTAGTGTTGTTCTCTGTTCCTCTCTGTCAGAGATCTGGTGCTGAATGCTGTGTCATTTGCATGAGTTATCATTAATATGGCACACAATGGTAAGATTTGACAAAGGCTGACTAACTCTTGAGCGTGTCAGACTCCATGGTCCTCCGCAGATGCATTCGTTAAACATTTGCACACATCAGAGGGAAGCAAAACTAATTGAAAAGTTTCAGAGCTAAAAATAAGCCTCGGCATCTCTGGAGACGAGCTTTACTTCATCTATTCATATCTGTTTGACGACTAGCAAGTATGAGTGATCACGCTTCAGTCGCCATCTAGGTTTGATCAGCATTTTAGCAAATAGAAGTTTTGTATGCAAAATAGCTAGAAATGTAATGATACTTACAATGCGTGCACATTTCCAGGGGATAACTTGCCTCATTTCCCTACAAAAGAAGAAACATGAGCAACATGAACAAGCAGATTCCATGAACGTTTCTTAAATGTACACACGACCTCTCTCATACAGACAATAGATTAGTGTGAAGGAGAGCAATATAAAAGAGCATCAGGGAGCAAAAACACTGCCGCTCTGTTCTAGAAGATGAAATACTAAATGGCTCCACTCTCTAGAGCTCAATCATTGATTTATTATTTATAAAGTCCCATTCAGAGGCCCATATTCTGTATCCGTCACAGCAGTGAGGGACAGATGAGAGCTTATTCATTCTCTGTAATGCATGAACTCCATATACAGGTAGTATTAGTTTTAGAGTCTGGATTCTTTGTGTGTTTTGAGTGAACAGCAGCTGTTTGCACAGTGAACGTGTGATGTGTCAGTGTATCTGGGCCTGGTGCGCGAGCTGAAGCCCACACAGACGCCACATCTGCCGCGGGAAACCACCCCGAGTGGAAAACACTGCAGTTGGGCTGGCTCCCAATGTGAGGAAAGAGCTTGATCCAGGAGGGGAATCTGCAGTCACTCCAAACATCTCTGTCCCAGTCTGTGTGACAAGCAAAGCTTCATGCATTGGCCTCTTTTGGATCTATGTTAGTTAGCAAACATATATGCAAACAGGTGAAATGAATGCATGCTACTGGTCTTACCATGATTCATTCATGCACATTTATTTCATTTGTTTGAGTGCATACAATTTAATCATGATGTTAAATATTTGAGTAATTTTAACTGTACGAGAAAAAAATCAATAAATAAAATGCTGCATTACATTATGAGCATAACAGGAAATGCAACAAGAGGAGATAAACATCTTTCTACAAAGACAGAGTTATACTGATCCTGCAGGACTCTTTGTGGTTTTGTCTTGCATCCTCAGAGCTACGAAACCGACTGTGGAAAGCAGAAGCAGTATATGCAAATGCAGAGCCGCGGTAAAATGGCATCTGAAGTGTTTTTGAAGAGTGGGACTGGGTTATTAATAACACATCCCCCGAGTCCAAAATAAACATGAATTACAGCAATGATTATTCACAGTAGACCTTACTATCCATGAGTAGATAAGAGAAAATGAAGCCTTGCAGCTCAAAAAAGAGAACAGACAGGAAAAGATGGCGTTTTAAATGAAATCCTGAATCATTAGTGGACTGAGGTGTAAATTAACTCTTTAGTGGGCTGAACACTCAGCGCAGTTCATAAATAATGCATTCGCCATTCAGAGTCAATTAGACCGCACAGTGAACGCAAATGCTGCTCCCTACAAAGCAAACATAAATATACACACTAACAAAACTCGCTGAGACGTCTTCAATAACATATAGAGACTGACAAAGGTTTCATGGCTGGAGATGCTGCTTATAGCTGGCCATAATCATAACTGTCTGTCTTTGATGTCCATTATGCTCATGCCAATTACATTTAATACGGTTTGAGGCCAAAGACGTGGTTTGTGATGGGGTTAGACATAATACGTTACACCTCAAACCGTACCAACGGCATTGTAATCCATTCCTGGTAATTCAAAAAACTAATTATATCCTTGAACAGATTCTCTCTGCTTTATAAGGTTAGCATCAGGAATATATTAAAAATGGACTCTTCTCCATGTAAGAATATATTCTGATGATATCCACGTAGTAATAACTTAAAATATCAGCCCTGAAACTAAAGATTATTATTTGGTAAAATCACAAGCATGAGTAACAAAGGGGAGAGAACTGATATGATCGTTCTTCTTCATTCTCCTACGAAAAATGACTAATGCTCACAAACAGCTGCACACTGCCTGAGAGCAGGCCTCCGCTTGACTAATGCGTGTGTGTGTGTGTGTGTGTCTAATACCTGCAGAAAGCCAGCCGCTAGCATTCCTATTGATCTCAACTCCACACAGGAACAATACTAGCTTTACATGTCAGACAGACTCTAGAATAAACTGCAGACCTTATATGACGTCCAGTGAAAACTCTAGAAAGCCTCGACCCCTCAGGCATACTAATAATAACTCGTTAGTGCCTGAAGTAAATCTAGGGTTCTATGATTTCCATCAGAATTATTAGAATCATGGGATCCATAGAAGTTACTGTATAACGCAAAATGTCACAGATTAATCATATTGTGATATGGACTAGTGTTTGAATGTAAAGCGCAAAATAATATTCGATGAAGGCTGCAAGAAAAAGTCAATTTGTATATAATTGCATTTTAAAACATTATTCAAATAAATTGTTTTTAATTAATACATTTAAAAATTAAACCATAAATCCAGGAAAATTTAAAAAAAATAAAAATAAATACATAGGTCCCTACTGTTATACGTAAGTGAATGAATAGCTGAATTTATAAATAAATATTTGGGAGGGGGGAATACAACAGATTTCATAGGGCCCTAAAAATGTATTAAAGGAGATATATTATGGCCCTTCTTACAATATGTTATATAAGTCTCAGGTGTCCCCAGAACGTGTCTGTGAAGTTTCAGCTCAAAATTTATTATATCATTTTGAAAATGCTTATTTTGAGTGGAGGCAGAAACACACTGCATTCGTGCATGTCTCGTTAAAGGTAAATGAGCTGCTGCTCCTCGCCCCCTTTTCTAGAATAGAGCTGCACCATTACAGCTCTTTTCTGCTAAAAAAGATCTGTTTTGGTTCTGAATATCATGTTTATCACGCTGAAATCATGCGTTTTAAACCATATGAGTTTTAACTTCTTATATACGTTTTTTTGAGAGCACACATCCGAAGCACACAGACAGAAAACGGCTGTCACAGCATGTGAGTACTAAACTAAGTTCTCATTGACACACAAGTTTACGTTAAAAACACACCTTAGTTACAAAAACAGTTGGTTATGTCTGTGGAGGTAAACTGCTGGGAAATAAATTGCTTGTTTATTTTAGATCTGTGTGGCAGCAGCAATTAAATAAATCAATAAATCCACTGCTATCTTGTCTCCTCTGAGACTGGGACTCTAAACAGTGTTCTGTGCTAGTCTGTGCAGCCAAAGACAGAACAGTAAGCATGTTTTGCTCAAACTTTCGTTGAAAAGCATGATTCTTCTTCATGAATTATTCAGTCTATTAAAATGCATTAGAATGAGCCAATGGGGCAGAAAATTTATATATTTATACCACTTCAAATAGTTATTCAATTTCACACGAAGAGTGCCGGTTTTTTCTCCAAATATTACCATGATTACAAACGTGACATTGAATTCAATAAACAATAAGTTATTTAAGAGACTTACGTTTTAGACACCATAGTGCTTGTTTTTGCTCTACTTCGCCAACAAAAATCATTCTGAATACAGCCACAGCGCTGTTCTGCATCTCTGAGCAACACGACGGTGTTTCATTCCTGAATGAATCAACATTTTAAATTATTCAGTTCAATCGCAACGACTCACTTATTAAAAGTGACTTGATCACCTATGGTGTTTAATTTCACCATTTACGGCTTTTACGTTCTGTCTTTTGTTTCAGGCTTTAAATCATTTAAAAGTATCAGTATTCATGACGTTTTTTATGTTTAATACATCAAAACATCAGTTATGAATTTGCAATGCAGGTAAATGCATTCATGCTGCATTCACTAATACATGGGTGTAAAACCGTACTAAAGCCACTTCATATTGCAGCTTCTGTGTGAGTTAATTTGCTTGGGACACAGCCCGAATGTTCTTATCTAAACTTCCCCGATTAAATGTAAGAATTGATTCAAAAGATAAGGAACTTTTAGAAAAAAAAATGCCTTATAAAGGTAAAAAATGCCCCTAAACGCAAAAAAAACAGTTTAAACTATTGGAATAAGATTAATTTCTCTCAGTTGGAAACTGACAGCACACAGAATATGTAGAAATGAATAACATTAGGGGTATCGGCGAGTCCTTAAGGTATCAGCACAATAACACAAAATATCGTCATCGATAAAATCCCAGAAAATATCGAGATATCATTTTGTGTCAATATCGCACACCTCGTAGGTTAGATGAAACGGACTGATTAGAGCAGTTAAACCGGGAAAGTAAGATTTCAGGATCTGTCACCGGTTTATTAAACCATGTTAAATCTATAGGTTTACTATCATTTCACTTCATAGACAGTTTGGAATACAAACAAACAAAAAAAAAATTCATCAATAAGATGGAACATCCCGGAAAAAAAGCTATTTAACAGGAGGGAGAGGGAGCTGGGCTCGAGTATATTGAGTCCATGTGGGGAAGACAGTTTTAATCGGAGCATTACCCACATTTCTTCCTGTTTCTAATTTGGAGCTGCGGTGGTTTTTGTCCTCTGGCCAGCAGCCTCTCATCCACCGAGTGTCCATTTCCTCTGAAGTGAATAATAGCAGGTGTGTTGGCACGGCTTGAGAAGAACAAACTCCTTCTTTTTCTCTGTCTTCCCTGCATTTGTCTTCCTTTCAAAGTTAGAACATCCTGTAACAACATTGTCTAGTATAAAACGAAATAAGGAAACAAGCACGCAGATGCAAGATGTCATAAAAGCATCCCCGTGTCGAATCTACACCCATCTCCTCCACTTCTTCCTCGCATGACTTCAGAGCTGGAGAGTTGAACCCACCCACTGTGATGCACCACGAAAAACAAGCGGGAATGTCATCTCCGGGGAAAAGGGGCAACTTGTGATTGGCAGAGAGGGGAAGAGAAAGCCAAAATCTGTTCGAGCTCATTAGGACCAGTGAAAGCAAACGCATGACCTTGTTCATTCGCAGGAGATGTGCTGCAACTCCTCGTTTTCGGCCTAATGAAGGTTTGCTTTTAAGGGTAATCGTCACTTCCCTTGATCTACGCTCAGAATTGGCGCAGATTAAACAAATCTGATCTGGTCGTTGGAGCATGTATTTATCCTGAGGGTCTAAACATAGATATGTTTACATGCACTAAATTTTGTCATTCAGTATGAATCCAATCCAATTTCACATTCTAAAGATTCTGTTATATATATGTAAATACATTTGAATATCTGTTTACAACAACAACAACATTTATATATAAAGCACATTTAAACACAATGTAAATTGATCCAAAGCGCTGTACAGTGATCAAACAAATCTACTAATAAAAACAACAACTACACACATACAAATGCTAAAGAGTAAAAATAAGATTTAAGTCTATACTTAAAAATTCCAAAGAAGGAGCAGATCTCACATGATAAGGGAGGGGGGGGAAAAACCATCCAAAGCTTGGGGCCAACCCCAGAAAAAGCCCGATGACCATTGATTTGTACAGACACACAGTGGTACAGTTAGGAAGGCAGTGAATCGAAGATCTAAGTGCCTGAGCATGACAATATGGACAAGAAGTTCAGAGATCAAACTATGGTGCACAACCAGACACAGCATTATAATCAAACAGAAGAAGAATTTTTAAATCAACCTGTATTTAACGGGAAGCAATGAAGGGATGGATAAAACAGGAGAACTTGTGATCCCCTTTTTGAACCACGTCAAAAGTCTTGCCGCCGATTTGAACAGCTGGCAATCATGGACACGGAGAATTGAGGAAAGAACAGAATAAAGAGAGTTACAATAATCAATCAAGATGTAACAAGTGCTGAATCACAAACTTCCCATATCTTACTTGAAGAAGATGCTTAACTTTACAATGAATCTCAATGGAAAAAAAACGTGTTTTCTATAATAACAGCATAATTGTTATTCAAAAATAGAATGAGGAAGTCAAAAAATCTCTCCAAGGTTTTTTTTAATTGTTTGCGTACATTCGTGAAAGTGGACCTAAACCGAATTCCAAAGCAGGGAACAAAGGCAGGACAACTAATATTAAAACCTCGGTTTTACCTCATTTAACTGCAGAAACTATTAGCCATCCATGTCTAAAGGGGTGGTTCATGTTGTTTTTAGGCTTGATTTGTTTATGGGTTGCATTCTTAACATGGGGTAATGCTTCGTTTTTTTTAAAAAACGCATTATTTTTCAAATAATTTACATTATTAAACCGCTCGTCCCTTCTTGAGAAACCGCGTGATCTTTATTGTTTATGAAGCTCCCCCCTCAGAATAGGCGAGGGCTCTGATTGGTTAAGCCGTAGCCCTAGTGTGTTGTGATGGCTAAACCGCCCTAGTGCGAATTAAGAGTCCGCCCCTCTCTCAGCGGCATGTGCTCCGTTTATTGTAAAACAGCGGCGTCGTGAATATCACTATCATTTGAGCCCGAATTTTTGAGAAGAAGAGGAGAGTTGAAAGAGGATTGTGCAAAACTGTGCAAAGCACGGCTTTTAAAGGGTAGGCATATGTTTTTGTTTGTTGTTGTCTCATACTTTTAGTTATGCTGTTATTTGTAAATGCTACTGATTATGTTAGCTTTTATATATACGGTTTTATCCTGATTAAATCTTTAACACAGTACGGCAACTGCACGCGGATCCATATGTTTAACGCTTCTCATAGCTATGTGACAATAAGTGTATAATTGGAACAGTTCAATGTTGGAGCTGAGCTGAATATGAGAGAGAGAGAGAGAGAGAGATGGAGAGAGAGAGACAGAGAGAGAGAGTGCAGGAGCGGTGAAGAGCAGCGGGGTCCGCGAGAGCACTGCTTTAGAACATTGATTTTGAAACTTGTGAATCCATTAGAATCGTTAGAAGACAGAATCGCGATTCATATATGAATAGATTTTTACGTGCACCTCTAGTTTTCTCTTCCTCTTCTCTAAAGCAGCGCAACATGGCCACGCCCCCTTGGGTGCCTTTTCCCGAGGGCGGGGTTTATATGGGTTTGTGATGTCACAAACCCAGGAAGTAATTAGTTGTAGTCCCTACCAGCCGTTTTTGTAGGCATTAACCTGCCAGAATTTTAAAAGACGATATCCGTTTGCATTGAACTTTCAGCTTCGGAACTTTGCAGATATTGTTTATGCTCAAACAGCAACATTACACACTAACTAACGTTAAAAAAGTGAAATCGCAATCAACCACCCCTTTAATATCATGTACACATTTCAATAATACGTCAAATGAAACAGCAGAATCAAGACTTACTGGTAGATAAAACCGAGAATCATCTGTGTAACAATGATATGAAATACTGTATTTTTGGAAAATGTGGGCCAAGGAAAGCAAATAAATGGAAAACAGTAAAGGTCCCAAAATGGATCCCTGGGGCACTCCACACAAGACAGGTGCAGCGGATGAGAAAAAATGTCCTAAATTTACAGAAAAAGTCCTGTTCTCGAGATACGAGGCAAACCACTTTAATGCAGTGTTTACATGTATTCCAAACAAAACTGAAAGCCACCGCGATAATGTCACCAAAGTCACATATATGCCATTTTTGTTTTGATGACATATCTAAAAAGAAAGCAGACTTATATGTTTTTTTAGCAAATATTTAGTAAATATTCATTCTCCAATATCCATTTACAGTTCAGAAATATTCAAAGCGTTCTTGAATTCAGTGGTGTGCTTGAACCCAAAAGCAGTGTTTATTTTTTCCCTGAACTCAAATCAGTTTATAAAATTGGAGACATTTGTAAGCACATATTGCAATAATCAAATGGAAGCGTTGTAAGTTAGGTCTTGTATTGGCCAATAACCATGCAACCAAATGAAAAAAGCTATACAATTGAATAGAATAATAATAGCTATAGTAAGATTCATATTAATTTATTAGATGCATTCGTAAAGCAATTAATAAGATTACACTTGCAAAAAACATTGCAATGGTTTACAATCTGTTTTTATGCATGTTTTCATGCACTTTACAACCATTTTGACCAGCAGCATTGGTGAACGTGTGGGGTTTAAAGAGCTTCAAAAACAGTGAATCATTTTGCAAAAGCAGGTTAGTCAGTTGATCTCATTTCAAAACGCTTTTTTTTTTGTTTCTTCCCATCACTTCCAGTTCATAAGAGTATAAGACCTAAATTAACATAGCAGTTTGCCTGATGTAACACCTATGTAAACATAACATCATGGTAATGCGACTGTGAGCACAGTATTTTTGGATCTGATTCAGAAAATAGTCAGCAAGCAATTACATCTTAATATTTCAGTCACTTTCAATACCAGCGGCCAAGAGGTATTTACAGGAAGGCTTTCAGTCCGATTGAGGTGCTGCATGTAAATGTAGCTATAGAGACATTTACATGTAAATTTGGTGCATGTAAATGTAGCTATAGAGAAAGTCATGACTTCCAAGCTTCTTCCAAGTCTGCTCATTATTAATGGTCCGTATGATCCATGTTTTCCTATTTGCTCAGGGTTGAAGTAGGACATACACTTTGCCTCGATGATGAATCGCAAAGGTTAATACGCCCACCCGTGCAACAGAAACAACAACAACAAAACGGTTGTTTCCTATGAACCGTGACTTACCTCCACACTTGGACCAGAAGTGATTTAATCTCAGCATGATTAGTGGGCTGCGTTATTCACAAATCTGATAAAGCGTTCATTTTGCATGTGAAAACCGCATCCAGTTGGGCTGTAAACATCAGCCAGAAATCTTTTCATCTTTGAGAGGTTCCAGGTTTTTCCTTAATGTGGTGGAGCTTATATCAATAGAGGATACAGTCCCACATTAATCTTCACGCTGTGAGTTTCACAGCTTTGAAATACAAGCCACAACCATGAAGGGAACATTGTTGTGAGCTGTGTTTCAGGTGCATCCTAAGTCGGGCAGCTTAAACGCATTTTCTAGACTTTCGATGAGAGTTTTTTATTTCACTTTGGCCTAATTCGCTTCCTCCACATGTCAACTTGCACAACTGTGCCGGAGCGTGTATTGCCTTGAGGTCTATTCAAATGACTCCCTGCTATTAAATGAAAAAAATTATGAAATAAATAAAAAAATCATGCTTGATTAAATGTTGATAATGAAATTATGACCACAATTCATAATTGAGATCAAAAGTTGAAATTATGACATACTAATTCATAATTATGAGATAAAAAGTCAAAGATTTCAAAAAAGAATTATGAGACAAAAGGCTACAATTATGACATACTATGTCATAATAAGAATAAGTTGAAATTATGATATACTAAGTCACAATTCTGAAATAAAAACACAAGTATGCCATTAAAAGTCATTATGACATACTAAGTCACAAGTAAACACTATGAGATACTAAGTCATAATTATGAGATTAAAAAGTCAAAATTATGAGATAAAAAGACAACTATGACATACTAAGTTGGTTCTGAGATAAAATCAAAATTATTATAATTATGAGACAAAAAGTCATAGTTATGACATACCAAGTTAAGTAAATTACAATTATGACATACTGGTCTGGTTTCACAGACAGGACTTTGACTAAACCAGGATTAGGCCATAGATCAATTAGGACATTTAAGTAATATTTTATAAACATGCCTTAGAAAAACAAACATTACTGGTGTGCATCTTGAGACAAAACAAAGGCATTGATATATTTTAAGATCAGTCAGTGCATGTTTCTTTCAGTTAAAACAGCTCAGATATGCATTTTAGTCTGGGACTAGGCTTGTCTGTGAAACTGGGGCACTAAATCCTAATTCCGAAATAATAAATTAAAATTATGATATAAAATGACAATTGTGACATAAACAGTCATAATTATGACATACTAAGTCCTAAAATAAGTGAAATTATAGCATAAGTCATATGGGATAAGGATAAGTCTAATATAGGATAAGTCATAATTTTGAGATAAAAGTCAAAATTATGAAATAAAAATAATTTAATTATGACATACTAGGTTGAATAAGTTGAAATGATTACATACTGTCATAATTCTAAGATAAAAAGTTAAAATTATGAGATAAAAAACAAATTATGACAAAAAAAACAATTATGACAGAAGTCATAAATCGAAATTATGACATGCTCACAATTCTGAGATCAAGACAATTATGACATGCTAAGTCTTTTTATCTCATAATTTCCACTGTTTATTTCATGACTATGATTTACCACAGCATTATTTTTTGTTTATTTCTTAGGAGACAACGTTGTGACTTAAATGAGACCTAGTTGACAATTCCATTTAAAAAAACTGAAATCAAGTTGAAAAAGAAAACATCACCAACAATATTACCCAGGACACCAATTTTTCCTCAGTTTAGCCACTCAATGGAAACACACATTATGAGAACGAAGTCTCCAAATGAAATGCTGTCAAACTGCTTGACATCCGATTGACGTGAACTTTGTAGTCTGTTCAAATGTCTCCCTGCTGTTAGATGTTCGCTACACCCGATCGGACAGGCATGTCCCAACTCGGTGTCGGCTTTGATCTGGGATCAAATCGGAGTGAGTAGCTGTCCACCTAATTGTATCACATTATCTCATCATTGTTCTCTGCATCCTTCTGCAAGGAAAGCTTGCTGAAAGCTCATCGTAGGGCCTCTATTAACCTCTGACCCCTGTTCCCTGTGTACAGACCCGGTTGCTCCTCACACCCAACCCTGGGCCCATTAACACGTCGATGCGGCCCAGAAAAAACTATTTTGACGGGCTGTAATTGCTGCTAAGTGACGGTAAACAAAGGTGGCCTTTGTGCGGGTTTGGATTTCCTTCGGATGGAACGCGAGACCCCCAATGGGCCCGTCTCCACGCCCACCTCACGGTGGGACCCGTTTGAAAGTTTGAGATAATGAGGGGTGTTTTTTGTTGGAGGACGGCACCCAATTACATGCTCCAAATCGAGAGTGGTGAGTGCTGATTAGGCGATGCGTTCCCTTTCCCTCAGGCTTGTGGTGCGTAATAAGTTTACATTAGCTACATTAGCATTTCCTTTAAGGCAGTGCGCTGTGCAACAGGTGCTGCCATGAGGTCATTGTGACTTGGGCTGCCAGTGAGGAGAAAACAAGGGCCCAGCCCATTTGCAGACTTCCAGAAACAAGGTTGTGTTTGTTATGACGGCATGTCGAGCCAAATTGATTTTGTGTTACCTTCCTCCAGGACACTTCTTGAGAAACTGGCAGGAACGGAGCAGATCTGTTCAAACAGAGCTAAACATATATGTGTGTATATAATCGCCTGTGTTGGTTTTGTTTTGTGGCTTGGGCTAAATTAAATTCTGAGGTAGAGCTCTGTTCCCTGAGGCTCCGAAGGTATGGGATACAGGATACATTCAGTTAAAAAACGTCCTTCTAGACTTATTTTTGATTGAAAACTTTCTCATCTCACAGAATCCATCGTTACGTGGTCCTGTTACACGTATAACATGTACTTTGTGTGCTTTGTGTACTTTGTGCCAACTGAATTTTATAATCTTTGAAATTCCAGTCTCATAATTTTGACTTTTTCATGTCATAATTTCTATTATCTCATAAGTATGATTATTTTCCCCATGCGGTGGAAATGGGCTTCCGTTAACAAGTTACTCATTTGTTTCTATTTTTATTTATTAAGAGACACATCTGAGACAAAGTTGAGACATAACTGAGAACTCCATTAAGTTTCCTAAACAATGAAAATCTCACCAATAATTTCCTCCTGGACAGCCCTTTCTCCTCAGTTTAGCCACTCATTGGAAATGTACATTATGAGGACGGAGTCTCCCAATGAAATGATGTCATGCATGTATTTTTAAGTCTGATGTCAGTTAAAGAGTCGAAGAGGCATGGGAGACTTTTAATACAAGTCTCTCAGTCTGTCATTATGAAACTGGAAACCACCTATCAGAGGCAGAGTGACTGATGTGGGGAACTCTGGTCCTGTCCGCTCGTTTCCTATTGCCAGTCATTTCCAAATCTACACACAGCTATAGCGATGGGTGGCCAGTGATGACATCATCACACTTTCTAGACCTATCAGCGATGGGAATGGTGTACATGGAGTGTGAAGCTTACATGAATTATGAGTAACCTCAGCAATCTTCCTCCACACAGTCTTTGATTAATCTGTGGTATGTGGCATTTATTTCATTGATCAATTTTTCATCATCCATTATGTTAACAATACAGAAGTGTGACATACTACTTCTAACGCCCACTAAGTGGCAGCCTGAATCAGTGACTCTAATCACTATACATTTACATGTATGCATAGGCAGACACTGTTATCCAAAGCGACAATCAAGGTATACGTTTATCAGTGCATGGCATGCATTCCTTGGGAACTGAACCCATTTCATTGGCACTGCTAGCACTATGCTTTACTGTTTGTACAACAGAAAACATAGTTAGAAAAGTTATATATAAAAAAAGTTTTTTCACTTTTTAAATAATAGAATATGAAGGTTTTTGCACTTCTTCAATAATAAACAAAGTGAAGGCCGTGAGTTTGCAAGTTGGTGCATTAAAAAAAACTGTGCAGTTGTGCAAATCAAAAGGGCAACTTTCATTAAGCAATTTCTACGTAATGCAGGCTTTATTCAAGCTGTGAAAAACTGCCTATACAAAAAGTATCTTATAGCTTATGTTTTAGGAAGGTTTTGTTTCAGGTTGCATCTAACGAAAAACTATGCAAGTGGCGTTTAGTAGCGTGAAAGAATTGCGAGCAGCTGCTGAAGTCGTAGCTGGATGTCGGTGTGCGTGCATTCGCAGAAAACTATGGTTTTGAATTTTAGGTTTGCTGTATGTTTTCTGCCTGCCGCATTCAGTGTGCTATTCTCTTCACAGCCCAGATTCGCCCAGAGTTTTGACTGAATGTGTAGTTACTGTATCTTGCCTTTGTGGGGCAGTATGCCTGTACAAAGGGGAAAAAACAAACAAGATGTTAATTACGTCACAGAGACAGCAATGAAATTAAAGAGACAGCAAATTTCTTAGTTGACTGTCACAAAAGAACATCTCAGACTGTGTTCAAAAACTAACATCCAAACATACTTCTATAATCTTTTCATTTATAACTTTGAAAATCATTTTTTCACAGTGTATTGTCCTTTTTTCCAGAGGAATCTAAAGAGGAAACATCTGAGACAGTTGAAACTGAACATAAATGAGAACGTTATTACATCTCCTGAGCTATTAAAGATCAACCCCTGAGCAATAAAAGACACCATGAACAGCTGAGATCTTTTGTAACACTCAGTGTTGTCCTTCAAAAGCAGCCCAGATCGCTCTCTTCCCACAGTCCAGTAACCTCTCCCAGCCCAGTCCTCATGTGACTTTGTGGATGAACACCTGCACAACACAGTAAGATTGTTGGGCAATTAGTGGCCTCTGGCCTTTTCAAAGGGAGGAGAACCAGGCCCTGATTTGGCCCTGTTAGGAGTGGTATCACCCTACTCAATAGGCCTGTTTCTGGCCTTGCTTGCGTACTGTTCCATGAAATGTGCCTGTGGAACAGTGCAAACTTCACTGAAACAGACTGGACACTGTTAGACAACAGTGATGCCTTTGTGTGGAATTGTCAAAGCTGGCCCTTTCCTGATGGTCCTCCCTTTCTTCTGTGCCTCAGCTGTGAGCAAACAAAGCAAGCTCCAAGGCTATTCGCTTCTACGCAGCTGGCCATGTTGGAATGCCTGTCAATTACTAGAAGTGTTGGCATTTTTGTCTCAATGTGGTTTTATTTCGCTTGGGGCAGGGGGAATGTAAGTCGTGCATTGCTACAGATTCCGGTGAGGTTGTTATTTTGTGCCTGAATACAGTGCTGTAGAAATGACGTATTTTTGTAGGCCAAAACCCAGAAACGAGTTTGCATTTTAGCACTTTTGGTTCAATCATCCTGAAGTCAATGGGTTTTTGCTTAAATGATTGAAATAAGATCTGTGGTGAACACAAGCTCAAGATATTTCCATGTTTTATTCTGCAACATAAAATACATCAGTAATACCCACAGGGACTGAACCCAATGGAATCATGCTCTACTATTTGAACAACAGGAATGCCTATATAAAAAATTTGCACTTAAGTTTGTGCATTTATTAAAAAATAAAGGTGATGAAGGCAATGAGTTTTCAAGTTGGTGTATTTTTAAAAAATGGTGCAATTGTTCAATTTCTCTATATGCAGCGTAGTCTTTTTTCAAGCTGTCAAATCACAAAAATGTGCTACTGAAAAATTGCCAATATAAAATGTATTTTTAGCAATTCACTTTTACAGCCTCTCTGTGTTCAAAATCACACTCTTGTGTACTATTCTAGCTCAAACTTTCAGTTAAAATGTGTTTTAAATAAAGACTGAAAGAGTTCTTGGAAGCTTAATGTTGAAAGTCATGCAACCGTGGCTTTACTTTTACTCTGACGGACTGTATTTAGGCGTCATGGGTGAAGATTATATGTAAATAGAAACGTTTAAAGAATCATAAAACCTTGTTGGTCACAGAGCTTATGTTTGCACATAATCCAATCACACGCGCTTAATAGAAATAAAATCCCATTGGGTTGTTTTGTTGAGAAAACCAGGGTGATGATAACTTCCGGGTTGGCCTACAAAAATATTTCAACACTGCAGCACTCTATTGAGTTCAAGGCAAAATATAACAAAGAAACAGGGTACCACACACATGCATTTGCAGATCCGGTGTGTGATATGTTACAGCAACTCTGCAGAGATGTTATCTGTTATATTCATTGCAGGAAACATTTCAAGAGCCAAACAACCCAAAGGAGATGCTAAAGCGACCAGCACAAGACTTTATTCCACATTTACTCCCAATTTGCTCCTAGCTTTGAGAGCTGGTCTACTGTAACTTAATTGCTTTTCCTTTCTAACAGCTTTTATGTTTTGTCACCTGTATCAGACCATCACAAAAGCATAACTACATGCTGGTTCAGTCTGCAGTTCTTACCATAACCATACATGGGCCACTGGCAAAAAAACTGAGCAAAATGTAGATGAAATCTATAGACGTCTGGAGTAAAGAACCCGACTGAACTACCCGAGGCACTCCAAACCCAACAGCTTACTCCCAAAGATAGATTTTGGGAAGCGTTTATTTAGGCAGATTGGTTTTGCAACTGAGGGATTTTTTCCTGTCCAAATGAAAACCAGTAGCACTCGGTTTGAAGCCTCCATTCAGTTTGCATAATGGTTCCCAAGGTTGCTCTTTTTTATTTATTGGCTTTCTGTGCCAGTATAATTCAATTTCTCAATCCAAGCTAAATATTTGCAGTGGCCTACATTTCCACACTGAGCTGCGTGCAGGTTGGCGGCATGGGCATTTATGCATTCCTCTGACACACAGGGCATAAAGGTTTCAATTCACAAACATAGGCTTTTTATTTTACTCTGTAAATGGGCATTTGCATATTACATTAGCACCCAATTAAAGGAGAATGTATCACCACATGGATGTTTCACTTGTAGCACATAGCACTCGATGAAAAAAAAATTTTTTTTTTTTTTTCTGCGCAAAATGTACTCATCATGGAATTTTAAGCAAGGATTATTGAGTGAAAGTTCTCAAGAAATCATAAGAAAGGATTCAACAAGAAAGGTACATTCTGATCTGCTCTGTGTAGTGAACTTGACTTCATCTTCAGTGAAATGCCTAAACAAAGTGCTTATGCTCAGCACAGATATTAGACAGTGAAATTCACTGATCAGTTGCTCACCATTTTAGCATAACACAAAGTTTGCCTAAAATAAACATATATGGTCACCAAAAAAAAAAAGCATATATGCCATAATTTAAACATTTCGGGTTAATAAAATTGATTGATTGATGGATATTGATCGATTTCATTTTCTCTATCAATTAATCGTTTTATTCAGCATGGAAGCATTAAATGAATCAAAAACAATGGACAGTAAAGACATTCCATAAAGTTTCTATTTCAATAGGAAGCTGTTTCCTTTGGAATTATATTCATCAAAATAGTCCTGAAAAAAAAGGTTGATGTTTCTACAAAAATACAGAAGCAAAACATGTTTTCAACACAATATAAAATGATCAGCCGATTAAAGTTTAAATCAAATAATTACATGGATGTGGCAATAATCTAATTTAATGCAAAAAAAAAAAAATTCAATTTGGCCCTATGAAAAATAACCCAAAAGATAAATGGAAAAGCCTATTATGTGTTGAAAGAGAAAATACAAGCTAGGGGGGGGGGGGAGAGGGGGGGGGAAATTATTGCAAAAAGCAGTTTAGAAAGAAATATTTTTAGTAATATTTGATTAAACATAAAAATGTATTACACGAGTAACGTTTAGGACGCAGCTTGCCCTGACATAAGCTATGAACATATAAAAGAAGATCATTTGAGAAACATTTCAGTATACTTCTGTTCATAAAATGAAAGTCCCTGGTAACCAAATCAGCTAACCAACATTCTTCTGGTTCCCAAAATTCAAAGTGTTTGCTTATCTGCAATACATCTATAGCACGTTTCCTCTCAGATGTCAAATAGACCTTAATTAGATATCTTTAAGATGTTTATGATTTAGAATGTATGTAAAACTGACATCTTACAGACGTCTGTCAGATGTTTGTACACAGCAGATGCTTTCCAGATCAAGTGATCTTTAACAGACATCTTGCAGACGTACGTGTGATATCTGGGTGGCTACATCACGGAGTGAGTTGTTGCGCTGCGTCATGTTTGTCAACAGTCAACTGTATATAATGTAAGATGACATACAAGTCTGGAGCTGGGCGGGCGCGTTAAATGCATTTAAATATTTTAGTTGCGTTATTTTTCAGTAATTAAATTAACACGCAAAAACATCAGCCCCAATAAAAATATAATTTTATAAAAATGCACAAACTTTGCTAGTCATGACTCAGAGTCTTTGTTTGATGATGTTGCCACCGTTCCAAATGAACAAGCTTTGTCAAGTGAATTAAACGTCTGCAGATATGCCCTGCTATGTGGGGAGCAGTGAACACTGCATAGAGACCCTATGAATCGGAAAGCAGTTTAGGAAAATCGCTGAGCTCTGTGGCCATGTTTGTGTTTGGTGTTGATTACAGCAGTATCCCAGCTGTGTAGTATCTGAAATTAAATCC